>JAMWYP010000150.1:1192517-1212517 GCA_025563575.1 Acacia pycnantha | reverse complement strand
AAGGGAGCGGGGGAGGAATTTTGTTTTGGGGGGAAGAAAAGAAAAGAAAAGAGGAAGAGGGGGCTTTTGGCGTAAAAAGGGGGGAGGGGGGAGGGGGGGGGGGGGGGGGGTGCTTCTTCCTTCTTATTTTTTTGTGGGGAGAAGAAGGAGAGAAGAAGAAAAAGCGATCTTTTTTTATTGAGGAGAAAAAGTGAAGGGTGGAGGGTAAGAAGCCGGACTTGTAGGGAGGGAAAAAGAGGGAAGAATGAAAAAAGGTTTTTTTGTTTTTTAGTTAATTAGGAGTTTTAGGAGGGGTGAGGAAGAAAAAATTTAGAGTTTTTTTTTAAAACCAAAAAAAAAAAAAAAAAATTAAATTTATAAAAAACTTCTGTTGTTGTTAAATAAAAATTTTTAGTATTTTGAGAGGTTTTGGTGTTTTAATTTTGAATAATAAAGAAAAAAAAAATTTTAAGTTATTTTTTTGGAATTTGGGGGAGGGGGAAAAATTTCGAAAAATTTTTTTAAGTTTTTTAAGCGCAAGTCGGGAGTGTGGGGGGGTAAGAGGGATTATTAGTTTTTGTTTTTTGGTGTGGGGGGGGGGGGAGGTGCGCGGAAGTATTATATTTTATTTTATAGAGAAGAAGAGAAAAAATATGGTGATAGTAGTAAGAAAAAGAGGGTGAGGGGGGGAAAAGAGAGAAGAAAAAAAGAGAAAAAAAAAAAAAAAAAAAAAAGAAGCGGGGAAGAAAAGGGGAAGTGGGGGGGGGGGAGGAGAAGGGGGGGGGGGAGGGGAAGGAGGAAAGAAAGAGAAAAAAAAAAGAAAAGAAAAAAAAAAATTTTTTTTTTATTTTTTTTTTTTTTTTTTTTTTGGTGGGGGGGGGGGGGGGGGGGGGGGGGAGGAGGAGAGAAGAAAAATTCTTTTTTTTTTGTAAAAAGAAAAAGAAAAAAGTTTTCCTCGTTTTTTTTTTTTTTTTTTTGGGGGGGGGAAGGGGGGGAATTAAGTTTTTTTTTTTGGGGGGACGGGGGGGTGAGTGGGGGGGGGGGAAGGGGGGGGAAAGGTGGTGAAAAAGGGGGGGGGGGAGGGGGGAGGGGGAGGGGGGGGGGGTGGGGAGGGGGGGGGGGGGGGGGAGAGGGGAGGGGGGGGGGGGGGGGGTTTGGGGGAGAAGAGTGTGGGTGTTACACCTCTTGTCCTATATATCATGGAGAGAGAAGTTCTTTTTGTCTTATTTATAAGGCACCTTGTTGAAGTTTTGAGGTGAATGTACAATTTAACCCTCAATTTATTATTGTCTTAACTTTTTTCTTTTTTCCATTTATTATTATATATATTAAATAAGGATAAAATTGGAAAGTTATTAAATTTTATGGTAGAGTTCATACAATTTAAAGTTTTTCTTCATTTATAAAATCATCATGACTTGAACTTGTTCTTCTCCCTTAAAAATTGAGGTAAGAAAATAAATCTTCCTTTTAAGTAGAAAGATAAGCGAAACATTATTGATTACAGTCTGAAAAGGTCACTTTTGGGAATTTTACTATGCTAGTTTAATTTTTAAATAATCAGAATATTAAAAAAAAAAAGAATTGATCATTATTTTTAGTAGCTCCTAAAAATATCTAGCTACGAAAGTCAGAGAGACATACCGTAAAAATACCGAGATGAACATAGATATCATAAAATTTTGAAATAACTAAATAACAAATCATTTTTCCGAAGCATATCATAAAATCTAAAAATTATTAAATAATAAATAAATTTTTATTATTATAACCAAACAAAAAATAACCTTGACTTTTTATAAAAGATCTATGAAATAAATTACTTTTTTTTTTTTTGATAAAAAAATTTTAGGAAAGAGGTTGGGTTCACCCATGATCCAAGGGCAGAGCAAAATCTCTCTTCCTCCTAGGTGATACCGATGTTAGGCAGGGCGATCCGTCTATTACCCTCAGGCGTTAACCTAGGCACCTAGGAATTAGAATGTCTCCCCCAACGCCTTGACCAACTTCAGGATCGAACCCCCTCCCTTTGGTGAGAGTGTCCGACCCCTTTTCCAGCTGAGCCCAAGGACAGGGGTAAATAAATTACTTTTCAAATGACCCATTTATTCTCTATTGTCATTGTTTTTAAAAGGAAAATAGATAAAAAAAATGGGGTTCCCACTTCCCACCGTATGAAATGTAAACATAAAAAACAAAAAATATATAGTGTGTTATGCCGATCACTGCAAAGCCTTTTGACGTCGCTCAAATTGGTTTTTATCGTGTGAGGGACGCGTTTTCTTTTGATTTGGTGTGTGTTTACTGTTTAGATTAGTTTGGAGAATAATTTTTATAATTTAGGAGATAAATATATAAAAAAAGTTTTACTTCAGTTTGCAAAAAAAGAAACTATTGAAACCATAATTTCAGAGTTCCCAAAACACATGATTTTAATGTTCAACGTTGTAGAGATACCTTTATTTACAGTTTTTAGTACTGATAGTATTTTAAATAAAATCGTCTTCATTAGAAAAAAGCTTATTGATTTTAATAAAATAATAAAATTTAAAAGTTTAGTCATAAGAAGGTTTTTAATTTACATTAATTTTAGGGAAAATTAATATCAGGGCCCTTTCAACAAGAGAAATTATAAAAAAGGCCCCAAGATTCTGACAATCCCAGAAAAGGACTGCCCCAGGGCATTTTCTAGGATTTTCAGAATCTTGGGTGAGTTGTTAACGAGGCTGATATAGTTGTTAACGAGTAGATTTTTAACAACTAAATCAGCCCCGTTAACAACACTTTACTAACAACTAAATTAATACATTTAACAACTAAATCAGTACATCGTTAACAACTATATCAGCCACGTTGACAACTCAACCAAGATTTTGAAAATCTTAGAAAAGGCCCTGGGACATTTTCTGGGATTGTCAGAATCTTGGGGTTTTTTTTACAATTTCCCTTGTCAAAAGGGCCCTGAAATGAATTTTCCCTTAATTTTATTGCATGTTTTTTGTTTTGTTTTTGGAATAATTGGTTTTTAATGATCATGTCTTTTCTTTTCTTTTTGCCAACAAGAAATTCATTAAAAGGAAGATTAGAGTACAACCGATCTGGGGCTATCTGACAAGTAAGATGGATTACCCTTGAAAAGTGACATGATGGCAAAGGAAAGAATGGCGTGGGAAAAGCCACCTTGGCAAAAGCAAAAAGTAGTGTTAATTTAAAAAGGAAAAGTAACAAAAAAGGACCTTGTACTTGAAGAAAAAAGAAGTCAAAGGAGAAAGCAAGCCTAGTAGCTACTCAAAGATGAAGTCTTAATGGGCCAAGAAAATAAAGTAAAGCCCATTGTGGCAAAACAAAGGCTACACCATATAGTTAGTGGCGATTTGGGCCAGGTACATCACGCAGAAAAGGAAACTTCAGATAAGAGGGAGGCTGTTGGATTTGTTGTGGCAGGTGGATGTTAGAGTTATTCCTAGGGAGTCTAATAGGATAGCGGATGCCTTGGCGAAAACTGGCATTTCTAGTTCCGTGATTCTGGATGAGTGTCCGGTTAGCTTAAGAACTTGGGTTGACCAGGAGTGTTTGGGATTTAATTCCCCTCGTATGTAATCTCGTTTATTTTACTTGTAGGCTTTCATGCCATCGTTTATAGCAAAAAAAAAAAAAAAGATAAGAGGGAGGCATTAGATTCATTGGGTATATCTAAAACTTCTTTGGTCCTAATTATAGGATAAATTTGCAGTACAAATTCAATACAATTTTTTTTTTTTTTTTTTTTTTTTTATAATTACGACCGAAGGTAGTAAGAAAGATCAATTAAGGCTCCACCTTTGTCTGTTTGATACCGATGAAGAAAGTCTCATGCTAGAAGTGCTACCTAGTCCCTAATTGTCGGACATCATGGACGTGCTGCTTGGAAGGTATACAAAAAAATTTGGTAGATAAAGCAGCCGACATATCAGGAAACCAGTCCAATGATTTGGAGTTTGTTCCTACAACAATGTTGAGCTTATAAGTGTCCTGTCAAAAAAATGTTTTGCTTTATATTTAATTATGATTATTGCAAGTTGGAACTGTAGGGGAGCTGATAGCCAGTCTTTCCCTATTTTGATGAGTGATATTGTTAAAAAAAAAATAACATTGCCACTTTTTTGTCTAATTGAGCATCGTATCAATGGCTCCAAAGCTAATTGTGTGGTGAGGAAACTTGGATTTAACAACTGAATTCGTGTTGAAGCTACAAGATTTTCTAGGGGGATTTGGTTGCTTTGGAATGAATGGTATAATATAGAATATATTTCCTCAGATGGGCAAATACTGCATCGTCAAATATGTGAGAAATGCTCTTCAAATTTTTTTATGCTTCTTTTATCTATGGGGAACCAAATTATAGAAAGAGAGATAACCTATGGCAAACAATAAGAGCAATATCTTCCCTTATAGATAAAGTGTGGGTCCTATTAGGAGACTTTTATCGGTTCTCACATAATAAGATAAGGGGTGATGCACCTCATGATCGATCTACGGTTGATTTAATGATTGTATTTGGGATTCAGGTCTTGACTTTTCTAATCATACCACTAGATTCACTTGGAAGAGAGAAGACATTAAAGAAAAACTAGACTGGGTCTTTGACAACATGGCTTGGGAAGTGCTATTTCCTCAATCTACTCTTTTACATGATCTGAAATACAAGTCTGATCATAAAGTAGTGGTGCTATAATGTAAGGTTACTTCATAATGCCGGTCCCCACCCAAGAGATTTCGATCAATATCAAGCTGCCTGACTCTTAGAAAATAGTTTTCAATAGGTGGTTCAAAATGCATGGGATAACAACAATTGGTGCCAAGGAGTCTCTCAGTTCACAAATGCTGCTACTAAATGGAATGAAGATCATCTTGGTAGTATCCCAAAGAGGAAGAAAGAAATTATAAGACAGCTAGAGGGTATTGAGAACAAAAAAATTCTCATTATCCTAATGGCCTTGCTGGATTAGAGAAAAAGCTGTCGGGAGACTACAACAATTTGACTCTTTAAGAAAAATTATTGTGGTTTCTAAAATCAAGGTGCAATTGGCTCCAATGGGGAGATAAAAACACAATATTCTTTCATGCTTCAGTGATGGTTAGAAGGAAAAAGAAGAAAATCACAGCTCTCAAGGATGGAGAAAGGAATTGGTTTCAGGACTTGAATCAATTGAGACAATTGGCGAGTCAATTTTTTCAGGAGTTATATACCTGTGATCTTAATGTCACTATAGACCCAAATTGGCTGTAAAAATTTCCTGTTCTGTCACAAATTCAAAGTGATATTCTTCATAGAGAGGTAACAGATATTGAAATTAAAAATGTTGCTTTTTCTATGGGAGCAAAGCACAAGGACCTGATGGCTTGCCAACTCACTTTTTTCAGACTCAATGGGGAATAATGGGCAAATCAATGTGTAAACTGGTTAAAGACGCTTTTCAGAATCCTTTGTCAATAGGAGAATTCAATAATAATAAAAAGTACTCATTCTTAAGACGGATTTGTCAACCTCGTTAAGGGATATGAGACTTATATCTCTATGTAATGTCAGCTTCAAGGTGATTACCAAACTTCCAGCTAAAAGATTTCGAGTTGTTATGAATTATTTGATCAGTCCTGAGTAGTGTAGCTTCATTGCGTCTAGATCCAGCTACAACAATATGGTCATAATACAAAAAGCTATCCATACACTGAGAACAAAAAAAGGCAAGAAAGGTTATGTAGCTGTTGAAGTGGATATGGAAAAAACATTTGATTGGCTGGATTGGAACTTCCTAAACAATATTCTTCAATGCATTGGGCTCAATGATAAGCTTTAGAAATTCACAATGTCTTGTGTCAATTCAGCTACCATGAGAGTACTCTAGAATGAGCATGAGGGACCTGAGTTTGTGCCGACCAGAGGAGTTCGGCAAGGTGATCCACTTAGTCCTTACCTCTTTGTACTGTGCATGGAAAGGTTGACTCATTTAATAAATGAAGAATGTCATAGTCAAAGATGGAAGCTGCTAAAATTTCTCAACAATGGGACTCCTATCTAAGATTAATCTAGCTAAGTCCAAGGCCTTCTTCTCCAAAAATGTTCACTTTAATCATGCAATGTAGCAAAGCCAAATCCTGGGTATTGGCATTACTGGGAATCTCGAAACATATCTTGGTGTGCTTCTCATTTATTCATGGGTCACCAAAGGTAGCTATCGTCATATCACCCAAAAGGTCCGTTTGCATTTTATTATCTTGGAAAGGTAAGCACCTGGAGATGGCAAGCCATACATTGTTGATCAAAGCTGTAATTTCAGTGTTACCCTCATATCAAATGCAATTCACTCCCCTCCCAAAGAGTGTATTGTGAAAAGACCCTTTCTCACAAATCAACAATTAACCATAATGTTTTCATAAAACCGGATTAACAGGTAATTATGGAAACCCTTCTGCTTTCAAGACAACACACAATTGGGTCCAGCGTACAAATTTTCCCACAAACCCACCACAAATAAATCCACGGCTCTGGGCACAAATATCGAACAGAAATACACATAGTCCACGAGCCTCATAACCCTAACCCCACAACAAAGGGTCTATACAAAAACAATTTTTGCACAAGATATGATTGTGGATCCACCGTAATATGATAGTGTATGAAATAAGGCCTTCGGAAAATAAACAGTAATCCAAAAATAGTTAATGTAGTATTTCAGAAATATGAGGCCCTATGATGGCAATATATAAATCAATACAACACTATTACCAAAAAGAGGCATATAAGTTTCACGATATCTATGCCTCTGGCTGCTTCTTCCCTTGTCCTCTAGTAAGGTTAGAGGTATCGCCTGAAAAATTTAATAATGACGGGGTGAGACATAAAGTCCCCGTAACTGAAATTAATTTATCAAATATGCAGGAAAGGATTGCAAGTCAGAGAAGCAGGTTTACTAACATAATTATAATATTTAACGAGCGATAATAGAGAAGACTTTTTCTTTCGATAACATACATATCGGGTTCAGGGCACAACGCTCGCCCACAAACCCGGAGTCCAGGGCACAAAATTCGCCCACAAACTCGATAACATACATGTCAGGTTCAAGGCACAACACTCGCCCACAAACCCGGAGTCCAGGGCACAAACTCCGCCCACAAACTCGATAACATATATGTCGGGTTCAGGGCACAACACTCGCCCACAAACCCACTACAGAAATCCTTAACTCTGGCACAGTTACAAACAGAATAATACATAATAATTAACAACAATTAAAACCATCCCCACTCATCCATCCTGCTCCTCCTTATATTTTCTGGACGTGGTACAACCTATCAGTGCTAGTATACCTGGCCAAGGTTAGCTAGTCACTTCAAGAATACTGTCCCCTCCCATGTCACCAACGCAATACCGTAACAGGGAGGTGTCCGCCTATAACACTCAACTCAAGATCCGGGCCAGGATTGAGAGAGCCAGGCACAAGTTCACCCTTTATCTCTTCCACACAACCCAACACAACCCACAACAGAAATAATATAACACTAAAATTTTTCAACAACTTTTTAGTAAATTATTATTCCAAATATATCAATTCACAACAAGCATTTCAACCATCACAACAATAACAACCCCAATAACAGTATTTACTTAAATACATAGATTGGAAAATACACTGCTTCATTGAAATAATTTCATATTCAAACATACACTTAATTTTTCAAAACATATACAAATTGTATATATGAAAGTAAGGCTTAGAAAAATACCTAACAGCCCAAAACAAGCATATAAAATAAATTAACCCCGGTTACCTCAATTCCAAGCTTAACCCTAGCTTGAGGAGCACAGCCCGTACAATCACCGTTCACAAGAAGGCTCTACATTATTACAATTATAACTTATAATGTCCTATAATTAAAAAAAAATACAAATTCTAATAAAAAAATATTAATGTCACAAGAATTGAAAATGACATTTTGGGATTTAAAATTATTATTCTTCTACAATTATTTTAAACTCTCAGGCTACCCGAACACTTTAATTAGGAGTTTTGTAAATGCTAACAGTCTAACACCATATAAGAATGACTTTATATATTATTTTGTAAATAATATTATAAGTGAAAAAATATAGGAATGAGTTAGATTTGATCCTATTATATAGGAGTAAGTTGTGTTTGATTTTGCCTTTTTGATTTTATGATATTATATCAGAAAAATAATTTCCAATATATATAAACAACAAGGTTTCCTCTTAGTTTTCCAGGTGTGCAGCGATGTATAACAGTTTTCTTTGGTTTTAAGATCAGCAAACTCATGACTCTTTCCTATGGCTTAATACTCCTAACTTACGTTGGTTCGTCATGGGAACAAGAAGAAAAGAAGCTCGATAATTTACCTTGGTGTACGTTGAACTTCGCTGATCCTCACCGTCAACAAACCTCTGTTTTCAGGATTCAAAACAGAGCAACCGCTAATGGAACCTTCTCTCTCTCTCTCTCTCTCTCTCTCTCGGTTTCACCTCTCTCTCGTGCTCTCTCTCTCTTTCTCGCTCACGCTCTCTTTTCTCGGCTCTACCTCTGGTTGAGGCAATGTGACCAATGAAAAGGCAAAGAGACATGATTATATTAAGACTGAAGGGTCCGGTCCGAGAAGCATAGGGAGGACGGACCGAAGGAGAAGAAAATGGTCCAGGAGGTATTCATTGCGGGTCTCGGGAGGCATGGCTCACTGGTTGTGTGAATAGTGGATAGCCGATAAAAGATACGCTGACGAGGGAGTATGGTTAATTCTTTCTTTTTTTTTTTGCTAAAAGAATTTTAGAAAAAGGGTTGGGCTCACCCACAGTCCAAGGACAGGGCGCTTGGAGCCCAGTCTACCTTTACCAGCGTTTTCACTGTTTCCTAGACCCCTAGGATGCCTCCCCCAGCGCCTTGACCAACGCAGGGATCGAACCCCCTCCCTTGAGGTGAGGAAGTTTAACCCTTTTGCCAGTTGAACCCAAAGACGATGGGTTGATTCACAAGTTAAAGATGGGGGGTTGAGCATATAAGCCAATATAATAATATCTATTGGAGGGGTATGGGCTCTGCCATAGTTTCTGATAGGTATATTGTTTGGGTCAAACAAAAATATATGGTTTAGGGGAATAATGGGTGGAGCACTTAATAGGTTTGGGTTTTACTTGCTGCTATCACACGTATTGGGCCAAGGAGAGAAAAATAATAAAAAAAAAAGGAATGAAATGGATTTGATGATTATTAGAGGAATATTAAATTGGGCTTGCATGAGAATGAACAATATTTCTACCACTTTAATCCCCTATAAGACTCTCATTTGTAAATATTGAATAATCTGGGAAAATAAATCCTTAATTTAATATAAGGATTTTTCCTTCCAATTTTTTTTCCAACCATTACATAATAAATACATTTATCACACATACTTATTTCAAATTATACTTAAATCCTAAAATTAAAAAATTAGGATGTTACATATTGCATGAGATTGAAAAAGTGAGCATTAACTTTCTATGGTGTCAAGATTTCATGTAAGGAAAATACAACTTATTGCTTGACACAATATCATAAAGAGCAAAAAGGTTGGAGGATTGGATATAATAAACGTGGATCTTCAAAACAAAGGGTTTATCATGAAGTTATGTTAGGGTATGGTCACAAAATAAATCCTCCTTTTAAGTAGAAAGAAAGTGAAAAAAATATTGATTACAGTATGAAAAATCACTTCTTGTTTTTTTTTTTTGGCGGGGGGAAGTCACTTTTGGTGGGAATTTTACTATACTCGTTTAATTTTTAAATAATCAGAACATAAAAAAAATATTTAACTACAAAAGTCAGAGGCAATACCGTAAAAATACAGAGATAAACATAGATATCATAAAATTTAGAAATAACTAAATGATAAATCATTTTCCAAAGCATATCATAAAATCTAAAAATTATTAAATGATAAATAACTTTTTATTATTATAACCAAACACAAAATAACCTTGACTTTTTTATAAAATTTCTATGAAATAAATTACTCCCTCCGTCTCTAATTATAGGAGCAAATTTTGGAGTTGGTTTTGATCCTAATTATAAGAGCAAGTTTTAACTTTTGTCAATTTTTTCCTATAATACCCCTATTTATACTTATTATTAGGAGCATTATATATGTGTGTGTTTACATATATATGTATATTTGTGTTTATGTGTGTCAATATGTGTGTGTGTCTTTGTATGTAGATAGATCTATATATACACACATATATGTTTATATAGCAAGACCATTATTTCAATTAGAAAGCATGTGGAAAGAAAATTAGATCTATATGTATACACATGGCTATATAAAAAGCAACTAATATACATATATAAACTAATATGTCATGGATATCTAACGTAAAACAAATTAGAAACACTTATAATTAGGGCAACTTGTGTCATTTTAAATTTATATAAGGACATTTTAGGAAAATGAGTAAAATTAACTAATTTAACTCCTCTCCTTAATTCTCCCAAAATCGGTTAAATTGCTCCTATAATTAGGGACGGAGGTAGTACTTTTCAAATGACCCATTTATTCTCTATTGTCAAAGTTTTTAAAAGGAAAATAGATATAAAATGGTGTTCCCACTAGGATGAAATACACATAGACTTCCGGATAAATTTGTACCTTCATAAAAATGACATGGATGACATGTTGGCTACTAACTTAACATACTCGTATTTAATAATTTAACAATCAAAGTTAACTAAAATAACTATGATTTCATTTGGATATTTTGAAAGTAAAATTGTCCATCGTATAAAAACTTACATGGTAAAATTGGATAAAAATATCAGGACAAAATTGCAGAAGAGGAAAATTCTCATCTTATCCCATTGTCCCCTAACCGCACCACATCTCCGTCACCTCACGATTGCTACGCCTTAAAGCGGTCTCACGCCCTGTCGAACAATTGAAATCAGAGCCTCCAACGTTTAAAAAGTTGATTGATACACATACACTAGATCCCCGCAAAACCCACGCGCCGCCTTGTACTCCTTCTGCTACTGAAAGATCACAAATAGGGTCCGCCTTTATGAATCCTGGGCCTTTGGACGATAACAAGATATGGGCGGAGTCACATCTTCAATCGCCGCCAAATTCGCGTTCTTCCCCCCAAGTCCACCTTCCTACACTTTGATCTCCGACGAATCGGGCCATGGTCGACTCTATATTCCCGAGGTTCCCATGAAGGACAACGTTGATGTTCTTAAGCTTCGGACTAGGCGAGGCAACGATATCGCAGCAGTTTATGTTAAGCATCACAAGGCGACAAGTACTGTGCTCTATTCACATGGTAATGCCGCTGATTTAGGTCAGATGTTTGAGCTCTTCGTCGAATTGAGCAGTAGACTTCGCCTCAACGTCATGGGGTATGATATGCTCTTTCTTCTTTGCCTTTTGTCTGTTATTTTTCAAGCTGTTGAATTGAGTTGACTATAGATGGACTACGATGATGTGGTGAGCTAAACATTATTGGTTGGAAATGTTCTTGGATGCATAAATATTTCTGGGAGCTGCATAGATTGGTTCGTAATACTCATAGAAAGCGAACGCTTCCTATTTGTTCAATTATTAATTTCCTTTTTTATTAAGTGTATAAAGATCGCTTTTTCCCCTGGAATGGGCATATGCAACGTTTTTTGCTTTTATTCAGCCCGAATTGGTTGCTCCCTATGTTTATTTATAGAATTCTCCTGTTGTTTTGGTTCCATGACTGCGTCTTTAAAGGCTCTGCTAACCGTAGAAGTAACCTCCAAGAAGTTGGGTTTTTGATTTATAGTTCTTACAATGGATTTCTTAACTAGGGTTTTTGATTTAAAGTTCTATTGTGTTTTCTTTTTCACATAATCTCATTTTGGGCCTAGACTTGTTTTAGTCCCTTTGGTGCCTATAAATAGGCAGCCAGTCCTCGTCTTTAGACTTTGAGCCCTTTTCCTTTATAATGTGCTTCATATTCTTATTACATGCAAAGTCCAGTTCTTCTTTGCATTCGTCTACTCATTACAATTCCTGTACCTTATTCAAGGATTCTTAAAGCTTAACATACCACCGTTTTTGAAGTGACCTGGCCTACCCTAATTCAGCATCGCTGTATTCTATCAAGGCTATGAATTCAGAGAAGCTAAACTGTGGCATTTAGTGCCCACCTTAGGCTATGTTTGGATGATGGGAAAAGTGAGGGGATTTTTTTTTTTTGGGGGATATTAAGAAGTAGGAAGAAAAACTTCCAAAATTAGTAAATGGAAGTTTTCCTTCCTAGTATTTTTTACTCCCTATTTTTCTTTCCATCCAAACTAAGGGTTGGACTGTTGCTATTGAGTATTGACTACCTTGTGAACAGTTTGGAATTCTGTTTTAATGCCGCATCAAAAGTCAAAACTGTATTTGTCTTTATTTTCTTTGAATGGGATATTGAAAATGAAATTCTTTCTTGGCTTTCTTTAGTTATATACATGTTAAATATGTATGAGAAGGATTTAGATATTTTCAAGTGTTGTATTTTGAATATTTCTTTGTTTTCTAAATCTCGTTTTCTGGAACTATGTTTTTCTGTTCTTTGGAATTATTTTAATAACCCTCCTTTATATTGTTCTCTTCTGCAGTTATGATTACTCTGGCTATGGACAGTCAACAGGAAAGGTTAGTTGCCTAACTTTTGAATTCCTCTTTATTTCTTTAGAGAGTAATGGGTAATCTTCATGCCATTGTATTTATAATGGTCAAAATATCCTTCTGCATTTCTCCTTGCCAAAGATAGGATTATTTACTAAGAAAAGAAAGTAGGGGGGGATCTCTTGGATCCAGGGGTTATTATGAAGAAGGGTTTTATCAACCCAAAGAACACTTTCAGCAACCAGACATCAGAGGGAAATAAGTGAAGGGGCATAAACATCTTATTATCATATGGTTGAATTAGCAATCCTAACAACCCAGCCTAGCCAACAAAGAGAAGGTACATCTATTTTAACCCATGACTAGAAAGCTGGCTTATTTTCTGTATTTTTAAGCCCAGTTTATTATAAGTGTATTCCATTCTCAAACCATGGCTAGAATTGTAGACTTAAAAATCTTTATTGTACTCTTTTCCTTCTGTTATAGCACCATCCTCATTGGCTTCATGTATTGGAAAGAATTGGGGGATGGATGAATACACAGATTGGCTCTCCTTTGAGTGTCAATATGCTGCAGTCCTATTCCAGTGTTTGCCCTTTACTACATCACTGGCTTGTTATGCAGAAAGAATAACGGCTGCCAGAAGCACATGAACCCACCTTGAGAATTTCTGTAGGACTCTTAGACAAGCTTAGATTAAGTTTTATTTGATGATTACAATCTATGATGCACCGATACATTAAATTGCGAGACAGAAACGTGTCGGATACGCGAATTTCAGGGACATGTGAAAACGCGAATTGCCTTGGTCAAAGGGTCAAATGGTATTTGTGTAATTTTTTCAAAAATTGAAGGGCGAATCGGGAATTTTTGGCCACAAAAATGACCTAATCGACCAATGACGACATGCAGTGGCATCTCTGATCTCTCTCACTCCGAAATCGACTCGGTGAAATCGTGGATTGCCTTTCCCAAATCGACGTCACCTCCTTCTCTCCCATTTCCCAAATCGACTCGACACCGTCGGTGTTCTGCGGTTCTTCCTCCTTAGCTTTGTACATTTGACTGTGAGCGTCTTCCTCCTCCTTTGTGATTGTGTTTGTTCTGTGTCTCACCCTCTGTGATCCCCATATCTATGAGCCGGTGACTATCCTTGTGACTGAGCGACTTGACTATCCTTGTGACTGAGCAACTTGGTTCAGAGTTTAGAAGGTATTAAGAGTAAAATTGTTGGGTATTTTTCTAGCTGAAACTTATTCCTCATTTGAGTGATTTGTTTGCCTGCAAGAATAAGCTTCAATATTACCAGTCTTACTTTTGATCTTTTATAATTATAACTGTTGAATATTGAATTGTAATACTGTGACTGTGTCTCTCTCTCTCTGTGATCGGACGACTCCCTTGTTTTGTGTGTCCTCTCTATGATTTTTCTTTTATTATATTTTGTTAATGTGAAATACACTCTTTATATTAAAAATATTATTTAATACTAAGACGTATCGGAACATATTGAAATATTAGTAATTTTGAAGTAACGTATCAACGTTACGCATGGTAACGTATTGAAAACACTGTGTCAGTATCGGTGCATCATAGATTACAATCCTACCCTGTATGACTATGTCACATGATCTCTTTTCTTTGGGCACTCTTTCTTTTTTCTTTTTTAATTTCCTTTTTTTTGTTTTTTGGAAAAAATCCCCTTATTTTCTAAAGAAACCCTTGATCTGTAAGAGTATGGGCTTGTCAGCTAATAACCCTCAAATTGACAGCAAGCTTTCTATCATGGTTTCGTTCAAGTTTCAATGTTATACTAGAATGGTAAAAGGGGGGGGGCTGTTTTTCAGGATCAGGAGGATGAAATACGAATTAATTTTGGCTTTGGCAATTACACAATTTTTCTGAAAGTGTTTTGTTATGCAATAATAATATCATATATGACAGTTTAGGGAGTCCTAAGAGTTAATTAGAAATAATAGTTGTTGGAATTATTACTGCCTATGTATACAGACCTATTGATTTCATTTGTAAGCCTTATGTTCATTTGAATAATGCAGTGAATAACTCAGTTCTGTCTCCTCTGCTTCTCTATACTCCTCTGTTCTTCTCTCTTACCCTCAGACCTCTAGCCTCTCTTCCTCTGTCTTTCTCTTCTCTCTTGTCCAAATTAGTAACCTGCATCATGTTTGTTAAACCTTGTAGTGTTACTCAAAAGTCAAAACCATTGTCCAAATGGCTAACCATTGGTCCAGCTTCAGTAGAGAGTCTCTGGTTTTGCTACTTGTGACTCATCTCATATTGATCCCCTCCTTTGGCTGGCTGGCATTAAGCAATAGAAACCATTGCCACTACCTTGCCTTGGGTTCTTTATCAAATCTTTCTAAAATTTCTTTTGAAGTTATGCTGTTCTCTATTCCTTTAAGGTTTCACTGATTTCTATCTGAGTGAATCTAGTCTGGGAAATAGGATGGCCCAACCATTTTAATAGGTTTTACTGTTCTGGGAGGTTGTCAATAATGTGCAGTGTCAGTTTCCTATGAATTATTGCTTTGTCCTTCCGTGTTAGAGTGAATGGAAACACCTTCTAAATATTTAACTATTCAGAAATATGGTGGGAGTTATATTTGTTCTTTTGCATATTGGATTGAATTCCTCAAGTATGGAGCCTGTGGGAGCATTGCACTTCTTCCACTGGTTGTTTTTCCATTATCACTGGAGAATTGGAGTAGAAATTTTCGATTGTTTGTTTTTCATTAACGAATTTATATTACAGTTTCAATATTTAGAGTTTCATATTGAATTGAAGACAAAAGTGACGAGTTTAAGTAATTTTATGGAAAATCTGGTTTATGAGGACATTTCTTCATTTGTCTGATGGACTACCAACACTGTCTTTCATATTTGTGTATTTTTGCAAATGAATCTGGAGCTACATTACTGCCTATATAACTTAACGGATGCCACTTTTTCCTCTGTTGAAACAGCCAACTGAATCTAATACATATGCAGATATTGATGCTGCATATAAATGCCTAAAAGAGCAATATGGGGTGAAAGATGATCACCTAATATTATATGGTCAATCTGTTGGTAGTGGCCCAACACTTGATCTTGCTTCACGAGTACCAGAATTGAGAGGTGTCGTGTTGCACAGTCCACTTTTGTCAGGGATGAGAGTGCTATATCCTGTAAAACGGACATACTGGTTTGATATTTACAAGGTAGAGCTTTATTGCTAATTTGAATAAAGGAAAATCACTATAAGGTTTTAAGGAAGGAATGTAATCACCAAAGTCTCAACAAATGGGTGGCATGCAATGACAAGTTCCAGTGCAGGAACTGGCAAAAAGTTCATGCTTCTCACTAGTTATTGGGACTTTTTGGTGATTACATTCTTTTTTTGGGGCCTTATTGTGATTTTCCCTTTGAATTAAGCTGTTCCCTTCCTGACATGGGGGACTGATGTGATTTGTTTTCTTATCTTTACCCAGAATATTGATAAAATATGCTTGGTGAACTGTCCTGTTTTGGTTATCCATGTAAGTGACTCTTTCTCTCAAATTGTGTGTAGTCTTGCTTTTTTTCTTTTTTAATTAGGGGTGTAGGAACCAACCGTGTGATGTTATAAGTGAGATTGAACATGTGACCTCCCATTTGTTAGGGGAGGTGGGAGCTTTCATGCTACTAAACTATAAAGTCATTGGCATATTCTAGTGTTCTTTTAAGATAACTAGTTACCTTTCTCATTTTCCCTCTTTTTTTCCTCTCATTTCATTTTGGCCTTCTCAAGTGATGTGTTGCTCAATGCACAGGGGACAGCTGATGAAGTTGTACACTGGTCCCATGGGAAGAAGCTTTGGGAGCTTTGCAAGGAAAAGTATGAACCTTTATGGGTAAGAGGTGGTGGCCATTGTAATCTTGAGCTTTACCCAGAATTCATTAAACATCTAAAGAAATTTGTACATACAATTGCCAAATCTAAAGCTAAGGCTAAAGAAGCTAATGCAACTGCTGCTAATGGTCCTAGCAAGGCTGGTTCTGTAGAAACTGATAGTCAGGGCAAAGCTACTAGCAAAGAAGAATCTGAGAGTGGAACTTCTGATGCTGCATCTGTATTGTGTGCAGCAGTGCTTCCAGAAGCTTCTAGAAACAGTTTAGATAGTCGGCTCGAGAAGTCTAGAAAGTCAAACAAGCCTGAAAAGTCTAGGATGAGCACTGACCTTGTTGATAGGTTTAGGAGAAGAAAGGGATTAGTTTGGTAGGTTCTTACTTAAACATCACCCACAGCAACTAATCTTCAAGGATCATCTCTTTTGACACTAAATTAGAATTTTCATATTCACTTAATGGATTCACAATAAAAAAAAATTATATGTACAAGACTCATATTTCATCTTACATGTGTTACTCTTTTTATTCTCTGTTTTTTTAATGTACAATATGTATTATAAACCATGGTTCAAGAAACAATACCAATTTTAGATTTAAGGAAATATTGCTAGAATTTCTGGTTCATTTAATTCCTTTTTTTTTTTAAAAAAATCAAGGGTATCTCTTTATGATGTTTAGAGTCATTTTTTATGTTTAAAGTGTAAAGGGTTTTCACGTCATAACAAGGGTTTTTTTTTTTAAAAAAAAGTTCTTTGATTAGGTCAAGAAATGAGTTGTATGTGTGTTTACATAATTGAAAATAATATGCTGATTCTATAGTTTTGTAAAATCAACAGCTTGATCTGACATGCAAACCCATTGATTGTGCTTGTTTGGAATCACTTTTGCACACTCCAAAAGTGCTTATTCACATAAATTTAGACAAATCTTCTTTACATATTTACCTCGTTGTAAATCACAATTGAAAAGCTACTTTTGGTTTTTTTTTTTTTTGGTTGCCCATTCGATATCCAGAACTTCACATTGACTAATTTGGATCTGACCCGGGTCGAGCATCTAGTTATGGTGGGTGAGTCTCCCAACGAGGTTTTTTTGCATTGACAAGGCTCAAACTCGAGACATTGCTTAAGCGACATAAGCCGCTTACCACTTGTGCTAACCCTAGTTGGTTGCTTTTGATATATATATATATATATATATATATATATATATATATATATATATATATATATATATATTTGGTTTAAATTACTTTTGGTATTGAGCTGGTTGTTATTAGAGCTGTCAATGGGCTAGTCATATCCTAAAGGGCTAGTCTTTGATGGGTTCGGGCTTAAAAAGGACCGGGCCTAAATAGCTTGCTTACCTAAAATCTTATTATTTTTGACGCCCAGCCTTGAATATGCGGGATTAGGGCTGTGGGTATTTATCTATATGCAATTGATCTTTCATAATTTTACATGTGAAATATTGATTTTTAAAGTTCAGAGTTTATTATTAGTTTATTACGCTAAAGTATAAATTGGAATATTTATTTTTCAGAACATTATCTACATTAGTTTTTAAAGTGAATGATACAATATGTATAAAGGGAAAAAAATACCATTTAAATTTTAAAATCCCCTTGACAAAAACAGTAATAGGATTAACAAGGATAGTAAAGTACTACCTCCGTCCCTAATTATAGGAGCAATTTAACCGATTTTGGGAGAATTAAGGAGAGGAGTTAAATTAGTTAATTTTACTCATTTTCCTAAAATGTCCTTATATAAATTTAAAATGGCACAAGTTGCCCTAATTATAAGTGTTTCTAATTTGTCTTACGTTAGATATCCATGACATATTAGTTTATATATGTATATTAGTTGCTTTTTATATAGCCATGTGTATATATATAAATCTAATTTTCTTTCCACACGCTTTCTAATTGAAATAATGGTCTTGCTATATAAACATATATGTGTGTATATATGTGTATACATATAGATCTATCTACACACACACATGTTTATATATGTGTGTGTCACACACACACACATATATGTTTATATATGTGTGTGTGTTCACACATATATATCTATACATATATATATTGACACACATAAACACAAATATACATATATATGTAAACACACATATATATATAATGCTCCTAATAATAAGTATAAATAGGGGTATTATAGGAAAAAATTGATAAAAGTTAAAACTTGCTCTTATAATTAGGACCAAAACCAACTCCAAAATTTGCTCCTATAATTAGGGACGGAGGGAGTAATTAACAACTTATTTTGGGGGGTGGATTCAAGTCAGAATCATGCCAAACCTAACAACTCCTGCCTAGATTTGGGTTCTTTACATTCATAAAAGTAAATGCATACAATACATTCATAACAGTGTACAGAGCATGCTTCCTAAGTCCTAATAATAATAAGGGTGCAGCATGAATGTTTTATTTTCAATACCAAAATTTGTTATTGTATACTGCTCATTTGCGAGACGCTTGTTATTACATTCTTTTTCTACAATCTCATAGTGATTTTTCCTGTATATTTGTTGTGTGTGTGTGTAATAAAAAAGAGACACAAATCCATCAACATGTTTTCAATATACAAGACATCATATATAATACTTCAAGTGTTTCTCACTACTGATCTAACTATCCAAATGAACAATAACTTCACTCTCTGAACTGTGATGAGTTTACTAAATTTACTGCCTAATCCAAGGTTTACCAACAGAAAAAGGAGATGATAGATTCTGTGATGAACTAGATCCAGAAGTAGTAGAGAAACTAACCCAATTATCAGAAACTGAATTTGATGAAACTGGTGTACTACCATTTTCCAAAAGCACCATTTCTTCTACCTTATGATCCATCTTCATCATCACCACTTCTTTATTATTATTATTATTATTATTATTCTCCTTACCCTGAATCTGTCTCAACACCTCAACCACCTCTTTCATGGAAGGCCTCATGTCTCTCTCCTTCTGCAAACACCTGAACGCCAATTCAGTAACTCCTATAACCATCTCCCTCACACCATTATTGGTTTCGAACCCTAAATACGGATCAACCAGCTCATTCACTGCTTTGTTCTGAATCTTATCCACCGCCATGATGGCCAAGTTTATGTCACGATCACTCCTCGAAACATCCACGGCTTGTAACGACGAAACAAGCTCAATGAGTACTACTCCAAAGCTATAAACATCGCTCTTATCAGTTAGATGGAAGCACTGGTAATACTCAGGGTCAACATAACCAGGTGTCCCTTGTGGAGCAGTAGAAACATGTGTGACATGGTTAGGGAACAAACGTGAGAGGCCGAAATCAGCAACCTTAACTCGAAAATCGTGGTCGAGGAGGATGTTGTTGGTCTTGACGTCGCGGTGGATGACGTCGGATTTGTGAAGGTAGGCTAATGCTTCAGCTGTTTCTAAGGCGATGTTCATGCGTATGG